>JAKFHT010002921.1:0-12771 GCA_023783455.1 Erythrocebus patas
TCTTGTGGAATTGGCAAGGATATTTGGAAGCCCAAAGAGGGTATGGTGAAAAAGGAAGTATCTTTCGATCAAAACCGGAAAGAAGCTTTCTGAGAAACTGCTATGTGTTCTGTTAATTCATCTCACAGAGTTACATCTTTCCCTTCAAGAAGCCTTTCGCTATGGCTGTTCTTGTGGAATTGGCAATGGGATATTTGGAAGTCCATAGAGGGCTATGTTGAAAAAGGAAATATCTTCCGTTCAAAACTGGAAAGAAGCTTTCTGAGAAACTGCTCTGTGTTCTGTTAATTCATCTCACAGAGTTACATCTTTCTCTTCAAGAAGCCTTTCGCTAAGGCTGTTCTTGTGGAATAGGCAAAGGGATATTTGGAAGCCCATAGAGGGCTATGGTGAGAAAGGAAATATCTTCCGTTCAAAACTGGAAAGAAGCTTTATGAGAAACTGTTCTGTGTTCTGTTAATTCATCTCACAGAGTTACATCTTTCCCTTCAAGAAGCCTTTCGCTAAGGCTGTTCTTGTGGAGTTGGCAAAGCGATATTTGGAAGCCCATAGAGGGCTATGGTGAAAAAGGAAGTGTCTTCCGTTCAAAACCGGAAAGAAAATTTCTGAGAAACTGCTCTGTGTTCTGTTAATTCATCTCACAGAGTTACATCTTTCCCTTCAAGAAGCCTTTCGCTAAGGCTGTTCTTGTGGAATTGGCATAGTGATATTTGGAAGCCCATAGAGGGCTATGGTGAAAAAGGAAATATCTTCCGTTCAAAACTGGAAAGAAGCTTTCTGAGAAAATGCTCAGTGTTCTGTTAATTCTTCTCACAGAGTTACATCTTTCCCTTCAAGAAACCTTTCGCTAAGGCTGTTCTTGAGGAATTGGCAAAGGGATATTTGGAAGCCCATAGAGGGCTATGGTGAAAAAGGAAATAACTTCCGTTCAAAACTGGAAAGAAGCTTTCTGAGAAACTGCTCTGTGTTCTGTTAATTCATCTCACAGAGTTACATCTTTCCCTTCAAGAAGCCTTTCGCTAAGGCTGTTCTTGTGGAATAGGCAAAGGATATTTGGAAGCCCATAGAGGCTAGGTGAAAAATAACTTCCGTTAAAAACTGGAAAGAAGCTTTCTGAGAAACCCTTCTGTTTTCTGTTAATTCAACTTACAGAGTTACATCTTTCCCTTCAAGCAGCCTTTCGCTAAGGCTGTTCTTGTGGAATTTGCAGAGTGATATTTGGAAGCCCTTAGAGGGCTATGGTGAAAAAGGAAATATGTTCCGTTCAAAACTGGAAAGAAGCTTTCTGAGAAAATGCTCTGTGTTCTGTTAATTCTTCTCACAGAGTTACATCTTTCCCTTCAAGAAGCCTTTCGCTAAGGCTGTTCATGAGGAATTGGCAAAGAGATATTTGGAAGCCCCTAGAGGTCTATGGTGAAAAAGGAAATATCTTCCGTTCAAAACTGGAAAGAAGCTTTCTGAGAAACTGCTCTGTGTTCTGTTAATTCATCTCACAGAGTTACATCTTTCCCTTCAAGAAGCCTTCCGCTAAGGCTGTTCTTGTGGAATTGGCAGAGTGATATTTGGAAGCCCATAGTGGGCTATGGTGAAAAAGGAAATATCTTCCGTTCAAAAGTGGAAAGAAGCTTTCTGAGAAACTGCTCTGTGTTCTGTTAATTCATCTCACAGAGTTACATCTTTCCCTTCAAGAAGCCTTTCGCTAAGGCATTTCTTGTGGAATTGGCATAGTGATATTTGTAAGCCCATAGAGGGCTATGGTGAAAAAGGAAATATCTTCCGTTCAAAACCGGAAAGAAGCTTTCTGAGAAACTGCTCTGTGTTCTGTTAATTCATCTCACAGAGTTCCATCTTTCCCTTCAAGAAGCCTTTCGCTAAGGCTGTTCTTGTGAAATTGGCAAAGGGATATTTGGAAGCCCATAGAGGGCTAAGGTGAAAAAGGAAATAACTTCCGTTAAAAACTGGAAAGAAGCTTTCATTGAAACCCTTCTGTTTTCTGTTAATTCAACTCACAGAGTTACATATTTCCCTTCAAGAAGCCTTTCGCTAAGGCTGTTCTTGTGGAATTGGCAAAGGGATTTTTGGAAGCCCATAGAGACCTATTGTGAAAAAGGAAGTATCTTCCGTTGAAAACCGGAAAGAAGGTTTCTGAGAAACTGCTCTGTGTTCTGTTAATTCATCTCACAGAGTTACATCTTTCCCTTCAAGCCTTTCGCTAAGGCTGTTCTTGTGAAATTGGCAAAGGATATTTGGAAGCCCATAGAGGGCTAAGGTGAAAAGGAAATAACTTCCGTTAAAACTGGAAAGAAGCTTTCATTGAAACCCTTCTGTTTTCTGTTAATTCAACTCACAGAGTTACATATTTCCTTCAAAGCCTTTCGCTAAGGCTGTTCTTGTGGAATTGGCAAAGGGATTTTTGGAAGCCCATAGAGACCTATTGTGAAAAAGGAAGTATCTTCCGTTGAAAACCGGAAAGAAGGTTTCTGAGAAACTGCTCTGTGTTCTGTTAATTCATCTCACAGAGTTACATCTTTCCCTTCAAGAAGCCTTTCGCTAAGGCTGTTCTTGTGGAATTGGCAAAGTGATATTTGGAAGCCCATAGAGACTCGGGAAAAAGGAAATATTTTCCGTTCAAAACTGGAAAGTAGCTTTCTGAGAAACTGCTCTGTGTTCTGTTAATTCATCTCACAGAGTTACATCTTTCCCTTCAAGCAGCCTTTCGCTAAGGCTGTTTTTGTGGAAGTGGCAGAGTGATATTTGGAAGCCTTAGAGGGCTATGGTGAAAAGGAAATATGTTCCGTTCAAAACTTGAAAGACGCTTTCTGAGAAACTGCTCTGTGTTCTGTTAATTCATCTCACAGAGTTACATTTTTACCTTCAAGAAGCCTTTCGCTAAGGCTGTTCTTGTGGAGTTGGCAAAGCGATATTTGGAAGCCCATAGAGGGCTATGGTGAAAAAGGAAATATCTTCCGTTCAAAACCATAAACAAGCTTTCTGAGAAACTGCTCTGTGTTCTGTTAATTCATCTCACAGAGTTACATCTTTCCCTTCAAGAAGCCTTTCGCTAAGGCTGTTCTTGTGGAATTGGCAGAGTGATATTTGGAAGCCCATAGAGGGCTATGGTGAAAAAGGAAATATCTTCCGTTCAAAACTGGAAAGAAGCTTTCTGAGAAACTGCTTTGTGTTCTGTTAATTCATCTCACAGAGTTACATCTTTCCCTTCAAGAAGTCTTTCGCTAAGACTGTTCTACTGGAATTGGCAAAGTGATATTTGGAAGCCCATAGAGGGCTACGGGGAAAAAGGAAATATCTTACGTTGAAAACTGGAAAGAAGCTTTCTGAGAAACTACTCTGTGTTCTGTTAATTCATCTCACAGAGTTACACCTTTCCCTTCAAGAAGGTTTTCGCTAAGGGTGTTCTTTTGGAATTGGCAAAGGGATATTTGGAAGCCCATAGAGGGCTATGGTGAAAAAGGAAATATCTTCCGTTCAAAACTGGAAAGAAGCTTTCTGAGAAACTGCTCTGTGTTCTGTTAATTCATCTCACAGAGTTACATCTTTCCTTCAAGAAGCCTTCCGCTAAGGCTGTTCTTGTGGAATTGGCAAAGGATAGTTGGAAGCCCATAGAGGGCTATGGTGAAAAAGGAAGTATCTTCCGTTCAAAACTGGAAAGAAGCTTTCTGAGAAACTGCTCTGTGTTCTGTTAATTCATCTTACAGAGTTACATCTTTCCCTTCAAGTAGCCTTTCGCTAAGGCTGTTTTTGTGGAATTTGCAAAAGGATATTTGGAAGCCCATAGAGGGCTATGGTGAAAGGAAATATCTTCCGTTCAAAACTGGAAAGAAGCTTTCTGAGAAACTGCGCTGTGTTCTGTTAATTCATCTCACAGAGATACATCTTTCCCTTCAAGAAGCCTTTCGCTAAGTCTGTTCTTGTGGAATTGGCAAAGTAATATTTGGAAGCCCATAGAGGGCTATGGTGAAAAAGGAAATATCTTCCGTTCAAAACTGGAAAGAAGCTTTCTGAGAAACTGTTCTGTGTTCTGTTAATTCATCTCACAGAGTTACATCTTTCCCTTCAAGAAGCCTTTCGCTAAGGCTGTTCTTGTGGAATTGGCAAAGGGATAATTGGAAGCCCTTAGAGGGCTATGGTGAAAAAGGAAATATCTTCCGTTCAAAACTGGAAAGAAGCTTTCTGAGAAACTGCTCTATGTTCTGTTAATTCATCTCACAGAGTTACATCTTTCCCTTCAAGAAGCCTTTCGCTAAGGCTGTTCTTGTGGAATTGGCAAAGTGATATTTGGAAGCCCATAGAGGGCTATGGTGAAAAAGGAAATATCTTCCGTTGAAAACTGGAAAGAAGCTTTCTGAGAAACGGTTCTGTTCTGTTAATTCATCTCACAGAGTTACATCTTTCCCTTCAAGAAGCCTTTCGCTAAGGCTGTTCTTGTGGAATTGGCAAGGATATTTGGAAGCCCATAGAGGGCTAAGGTGAAAAGGAAATATCTTCCGCTCAAAACTGGAAAGAAGATTTCTGAGAAACTGCTCTGTGTTCTGTTAATTCATCTCACAGAGTAACATCTTTCCCTTCAAGAAGCCTTTCGCTAAGGCTGTTCTTGTGGAATTGGCAAGGATATTTGGAAGCCCATAGAGGGCTATGGTGAAAAGGAAATATCTTCCGCTTCAAAACTGGAAAGAAGCTTTCTGAGAAACTGCTCTGTGTTCTGTTAATTCATCTCACAGAGTTACATCTTTCCTTCAAGAAGCCTTTCGCTAAGGCTGTTCTTGTGGAATTGGCAAGTGATATTTGGAAGCCCATAGAGGGCTATGGTGAAAAGGAAATATCTTACGCTCAAAACTGGAAAGAAGCTTTCTGAGAAACTGCTCTGTGTTCTGTTAATTCATCTCACAGAGTTACATCTTTCCCTTCAAGAAGCGTTCGCTAAGGCTGTTCTTGTGGAATTGGCAAGTGATATTTGGAAGCCCATAGAGGGCTACGGTGAAAAAGGAAGTATCTTCCGTTCAAAACTGGAAAGAAGCTTTCTGAGAAACTGCTCTGTGTTCTGTTAATTCGTCTCACAGAGTTACATCTTTCCCTTCAAGAAGCGTTTCGCTAAGGCTGTTCTTGTGGAATTGGCAAGTGATATTTGGAAGCCCATAGAGGCTACGGTGAAAAGGAAATATCTTCCGTTCAAAACTGGAAAGAAGCTTTCTGAGAAACTGCTCTGTGTTCTGTTAATTCATCTCACAGAGTTACATCTTTCCCTTCAAGAAGCCTTTCGCTAAGGCTGTTCGTGTGGAATTGGCAAAGTGATATTTGGAAGCCCACAGAGGTCTACGGGGAAAAAGGAAATATCCTCCGTTTAAAACTGGAAAGAAGCTTGAGAAACTGCTCTTTGTTCTGTTAATTCATCTCACAGAGTTACAT
Organism: Erythrocebus patas; assembly: GCA_023783455.1. Taxonomy (NCBI): domain Eukaryota; kingdom Metazoa; phylum Chordata; class Mammalia; order Primates; family Cercopithecidae; genus Erythrocebus; species Erythrocebus patas. Next base: position 5,425 of record JAKFHT010002921.1, read on the forward strand.
CTTTCCCTTCAAGAAGCCTTTCGCTAAGGCTGTTCTTGTGGAATTGGCAAAGGGATATTAGAAAGCCCATAGAGGGCTATCGTGAAAAAGGAAATATCTTCCGTTCAAAACTGGAAAGAAGCTTTATGAGAAACTGCTCTGTGTTCTGTTAATTCATCTCACAGAGTTACATCTTTCCCTTCAAGAAGCCTTTCGCTAAGGCTGTTCTTGTGGAATTGGCAGAGTGATATTTGGAAGCCCATAGAGGCCTCGGGGAAAAAGGTAATATATTCCGTTCTAAACTGGAAAGAAAGTTTCTGAGAAACTGCTCTGTGTTCTGTTAATTCATGTCACAGAGTTACATCTTTCCCTTCAAGAAGCCTTTCGCTAAGGCTTTTCTTGTGGAATTGGCAAAGTAATATTTGGAAACCCATAGAGGGCTAAGCTGAAAAAGGAAATATCTTCCGTTAAAAACTGGAAAGAAGCTTTCTGAGAAACCCTTCTGTTTTCTGTTAATTCAACTCACAGAGTTACATCTTTCCCTTCCAGAAGCCTTTCGCTAAGGCTGTTCTTGTGGAATTGGCAAAGGGATATTTGGAAGCCCAAAGAGGGGTATGGTGAAAAAGGAAGTATCTTTCGATCAAAACCGGAAAGAAGCTTTCTGAGAAACTGCTATGTGTTCTGTTAATTCATCTCACAGAGTTACATCTTTCCCTTCAAGAAGCCTTTCGCTATGGCTGTTCTTGTGGAATTGGCAAAGGATATTTGGAAGTCCATAGAGGGCTATGTTGAAAAGGAAATATCTTCCGCTCAAAACTGGAAAGAAGCTTGAGAAACTGCTCTGTGTTCTGTTAATTCATCTCACAGAGTTACATCTTTCTCTTCAAGAAGCCTTCGCTAAGGCTGTTCTTGTGGAATAGGCAAAGGATATTTGGAAGCCCATAGAGGCTATGGTGAGAAAGGAAATATCTTCCGTTCAAAACTGGAAAGAAGCTTTATGAGAAACTGTTCTGTGTTCTGTTAATTCATCTCACAGAGTTACATCTTTCCCTTCAAGAAGCCTTTCGCTAAGGCTGTTCTTGTGGAATTGGCAAGGATATTTGGAAGCCCATAGAGGCTATGGTGAAAAAGGAAGTGTCTTCCGCTCAAAACCGGAAAGAAAATTTCTGAGAAACTGCTCTGTGTTCTGTTAATTCATCTCACAGAGTTACATCTTTCCTTCAAGAAGCCTTCGCTAAGGCTGTTCTTGTGGAATTGGCATAGTGATATTTGGAAGCCCATAGAGGGCTATGGTGAAAAAGGAAATATCTTCCGTTCAAAACTGGAAAGAAGCTTTCTGAGAAAATGCTCAGTGTTCTGTTAATTCTTCTCACAGAGTTACATCTTTCCCTTCAAGAAACCTTTCGCTAAGGCTGTTCTTGAGGAATTGGCAAAGGGATATTTGGAAGCCCATAGAGGGCTATGGTGAAAAAGGAAATAACTTCCGTTCAAAACTGGAAAGAAGCTTTCTGAGAAACTGCTCTGTGTTCTGTTAATTCATCTCACAGAGTTACATCTTTCCCTTCAAGAAGCCTTTCGCTAAGGCTGTTCTTGTGGAATTGGCAAAGGGATATTTGGAAGCCCATAGAGGGCTAGGTGAAAAAGGAAATAACTTCCGTTAAAAACTGGAAAGAAGCTTTCTGAGAAAACCTTCTGTTTTCTGTTAATTCAACTTACAGAGTTACATCTTTCCCTTCAAGCAGCCTTTCGCTAAGGCTGTTCTTGTGGAATTTGCAGAGTGATATTTGGAAGCCCTTAGAGGGCTATGGTGAAAAAGGAAATATGTTCCGTTCAAAACTGGAAAGAAGCTTTCTGAGAAAATGCTCTGTGTTCTGTTAATTCTTCTCACAGAGTTACATCTTTCCCTTCAAGAAGCCTTTCGCTAAGGCTGTTCATGAGGAATTGGCAAAGAGATATTTGGAAGCCCCTAGAGGTCTATGGTGAAAAAGGAAATATCTTCCGTTCAAAACTGGAAAGAAGCTTTCTGAGAAACTGCTCTGTGTTCTGTTAATTCATCTCACAGAGTTACATCTTTCCCTTCAAGCCTTCCGCTAAGGCTGTTCTTGTGGAATTGGCAGAGTGATATTTGGAAGCCCATAGTGGGCTATGGTGAAAAAGGAAATATCTTCCGCTCAAAACTGGAAAGAAGCTTTCTGAGAAACTGCTCTGTGTTCTGTTAATTCATCTCACAGAGTTACATCTTTCCTTCAAGAAGCCTTCGCTAAGGCATTTCTTGTGGAATTGGCATAGTGATATTTGTAAGCCCATAGAGGGCTATGGTGAAAAGGAAATATCTTCCGTTCAAAACCGGAAAGAAGCTTGAGAAACTGCTCTGTGTTCTGTTAATTCATCTCACAGAGTTACATCTTTCCTTCAAAAGCCTTTCGCTAAGGCTGTTCTTGTGGAATTGGCAAAGGGATATTTGGAAGCCCATAGAGGGCTAAGGTGAAAAAGGAAATAACTTCCGTTAAAAACTGGAAAGAAGCTTTCATTGAAACCCTTCTGTTTTCTGTTAATTCAACTCACAGAGTTACATCTTTCCCTTCAAGAAGCCTTTCGCTAAGGCTGTTCTTGTGGAATTGGCAAAGGGATATTTGGAAGCCCATAGAGACCTATTGTGAAAAAGGAAGTATCTTCCGTTGAAAACCGGAAAGAAGCTTTCTGAGAAACTGCTCTGTGTTCTGTTAATTCATCTCACAGAGTTACATCTTTCCCTTCAAGAAGCCTTTCGCTAAGGCTGTTCTTGTGGAATTGGCAAAGTGATATTTGGAAGCCCATAGAGGGCTACGGGGAAAAAGGAAATATCTTCCGTTCAAAACTGGAAAGTAGCTTTCTGAGAAACTGCTCTGTGTTCTGTTAATTCATCTCACAGAGTTACATCTTTCCCTTCAAGCAGCCTTTCGCTAAGGCTGTTTTTGTGGAAGTGGCAGAGTGATATTTGGAAGCCTTAGAGGGCTATGGTGAAAAGGAAATATGTTCCGTTCAAAACTTGAAAGACGCTTTCTGAGAAACTGCTCTGTGTTCTGTTAATTCATCTCACAGAGTTACATTTTACCTTCAAAGCCTTTCGCTAAGGCTGTTCTTGTGGAGTTGGCAAAGCGATATTTGGAAGCCCATAGAGGGCTATGGTGAAAAGGAAATATCTTCCGTTCAAAACCATAAACAAGCTTTCTGAGAAACTGCTCTGTGTTCTGTTAATTCATCTCACAGAGTTACATCTTTCCTTCAAGAAGCCTTCGCTAAGGCTGTTCTTGTGGAATTGGCAGAGTGATATTTGGAAGCCCATAGAGGGCTATGGTGAAAAGGAAATATCTTCCGTCAAAACTGGAAAGAAGCTTTCTGAGAAACTGCTTTGTGTTCTGTTAATTCATCTCACAGAGTTACATCTTTCCCTTCAAGAAGTCTTTCGCTAAGGCTGTTCTACTGGAATTGGCAAAGTGATATTTGGAAGCCCATAGAGGGCTACGGGGAAAAAGGAAATATCTTACGTTGAAAACTGGAAAGAAGCTTTCTGAGAAACTGCTCTGTGTTCTGTTAATTCATCTCACAGAGTTACATCTTTCCCTTCAAGAAGGTTTTCGCTAAGGGTGTTCTTGTGGAATTGGCAAAGGGATATTTGGAAGCCCATAGAGGGCTATGGTGAAAAAGGAAATATCTTCCGTTCAAAACTGGAAAGAAGCTTTCTGAGAAACTGCTCTGTGTTCTGTTAATTCATCTCACAGAGTTACATCTTTCCCTTCAAGAAGCCTTCCGCTAAGGCTGTTCTTGTGGAATTGGCAAAGGGATAATTGGAAGCCCATAGAGGGCTATGGTGAAAAAGGAAGTATCTTCCGTTCAAAACTGGAAAGAAGCTTTCTGAGAAACTGCTCTGTGTTCTGTTAATTCATCTTACAGAGTTACATCTTTCCCTTCAAGTAGCCTTTCGCTAAGGCTGTTTTTGTGGAATTAGCAAAAGGATATTTGGAAGCCCATAGAGGGCTATGGTGAAAGGAAATATCTTCCGTTCAAAACTGGAAAGAAGCTTTCTGAGAAACTGCGCTGTGTTCTGTTAATTCATCTCACAGAGATACATCTTTCCCTTCAAGAAGCCTTTCGCTAAGTCTGTTCTTGTGGAATTGGCAAAGTAATATTTGGAAGCCCATAGAGGGCTATGGTGAAAAAGGAAATATCTTCCGTTCAAAACTGGAAAGAAGCTTTCTGAGAAACTGTTCTGTGTTCTGTTAATTCATCTCACAGAGTTACATCTTTCCCTTCAAGAAGCCTTTCGCTAAGGCTGTTCTTGTGGAATTGGCAAAGGGATAATTGGAAGCCCTTAGAGGGCTATGGTGAAAAAGGAAATATCTTCCGTTCAAAACTGGAAAGAAGCTTTCTGAGAAACTGCTCTATGTTCTGTTAATTCATCTCACAGAGTTACATCTTTCCCTTCAAGAAGCCTTTCGCTAAGGCTGTTCTTGTGGAATTGGCAAAGGGATAATTGGAAGCCCTTAGAGGGCTATGGTGAAAAAGGAAATATCTTCCGTTGAAAACTGGAAAGAAGCTTTCTGAGAAACGGTTCTGTTCTGTTAATTCATCTCACAGAGTTACATCTTTCCCTTCAAGAAGCCTTTCGCTAAGGCTGTTCTTGTGGAATTGGCAAGTGATATTTGGAAGCCCATAGAGGGCTAAGGTGAAAAAGGAAATATCTTCCGTTCAAAACTGGAAAGAAGATTTCTGAGAAACTGCTCTGTGTTCTGTTAATTCATCTCACAGAGTTACATCTTTCCCTTCAAGAAGCCTTTCGCTAAGGCTGTTCTTGTGGAATTGGCAAAGGGATATTTGGAAGCCCATAGAGGGCTATGGTGAAAAAGGAAATATCTTCCGTTCAAAAATGGAAAGAAGCTTTCTGAGAAACTGCTCTGTGTTCTGTTAATTCATCTCACAGAGTTACATCTTTCCCTTCAAGAAGCCTTTCGCTAAGGCTGTTCTTGTGGAATTGGCAGAGTGATATTTGGAAGCCCATAGAGGGCTATGGTGAAAAAGGAAATATCTTACGTTCAAAACTGGAAAGAAGCTTTCTGAGAAACTGCTCTGTGTTCTGTTAATTCATCTCACAGAGTTACATCTTTCCCTTCAAGAAGCCTTTCGCTAAGGCTGTTCTTGTGGAATTGGCAAGTGATATTTGGAAGCCCATAGAGGGCTACGGTGAAAAAGGAAGTATCTTCCGTTCAAAACTGGAAAGAAGCTTTCTGAGAAACTGCTCTGTGTTCTGTTAATTCATCTCACAGAGTTACATCTTTCCCTTCAAGAAGCCTTTCGCTAAGGCTGTTCTTGTGGAATTGGCAAAGTGATATTTGGAAGCCCACAGAGGTCTACGGGGAAAAAGGACATATCCTCCGTTTAAAACTGGAAAGTAGCTTTCTGAGAAAATGCTCTTTGTTCTGTTAATTCATCTCACAGAGTTACATCTTTCCCTTCTAGAAGCCTTTCTCTAAGGCTGTTCTTGTGGAATTGGCAAAGGGATATTTGGAAGCCCTTAGAGGGCTACGGTGAAAAAGGAAATATGTTCCGTTCAAAACTGGAAAGAAGCTTCTGAGAAAATGCTCTGTGTTGTGTTAATTCATCTCACAGAGTTACATCTTTCCTTCAAGCCTTTCGATAAGGCTGTTCTTGTGGAATTGGCAAAGGATATTTGGAAGCCCATAGAGGGCTAAGGTGAAAAAGGAAATAACTTCCGTTAAAAACTGGAAAGAAGCTTTCTGAGAAACCCTTCTGTTTTCTGTTAATTCAACTTACAGAGATACATCTTTTCTTCAAGAAGCCTTCGCTAAGGCTGTTCTTGTGGAATTGGCAAAGGATATTTGGAAGCCCATAGAGGGCTACGGGAAAAAGGAAATATCTTCCGTTCAAAACTGGAAAGAAGCTTTCTGAGAAACTGCTCAGTGTTCTGTTAATTCATCTCACAGAGTTACATCTTTCCTTCAAGAATCCTTTCGCTAAGGCTGTTCTTGTGGAATTGGCAAAGGATATTTGGAAACCCATAGAGGGCTATGGTGAAAAAGGAAATATCTTCCGTTCAAAACTGGAAAGAAGCTTTCTGAGAAACTGCTCTGTGTTCTGTTAATTGATCTCACAGAGTTACATCTTCCCCTTCAAGAAGCCTTTCGCTAAGGCTGTTCTTGTGGAATTCGCAGAGTGATATTTGGAAGCCCATAGAGGGCTACGGGGAAAAAGGAAATATCTTCCGTTCAAAACTGGAAAGAAGCTTTCTGAGAAACTGCTCTGTGTTCTGTTAATTCATCTCACAGAGTTACATCTTTCCTTCAAGAAGCCTTCGCTAAGGCTGTTCTTGAGGAATTGGCAAAGGATATTTGGAAGCCCATAGAGGGCTATGGTGAAAAAGGAAATATCTTCAGTTCAAAACTGGAAAGAAGCATTCTGAGAAACTGCTCTGTGTTCTGTTAATTCATCTCACAGAGTTACATCTTTCCCTTCAAGAATCCTTTCGCTAAGGCTGTTCTTGTGGAATTGGCAAAGTGATATTTGGAAGCCCTTAGAGGGCTACGGTGAAAAAGGGAATATCTTCCGCTCAAAACTGGAAAGAAGCTTTCTGAGAAACTGCTCTGTGTTGTGTAGCCTTTCGCTAAGGCTGTTCTTGTGGAATTGGCAAAGTGATATTTGGAAGCCCATAGAGGGCTATGGTGAAAAAGGAAATATGTTCCGTTCAAAACTGGAAGAAGCTTTCTGAGAAACTGCTCTATGTTCTGTTAATTCATCTCACAGAGTTACATCTTTCTTCAAGAAGCCTTTCGCTAAGGCTGTTCTTGTGGAATTGGCAAAGTGATATTTGGAAGCCCATAGAGGGCTATGGTGAAAAAGGAAATATCTTCCGCTCAAAACTGGAAAGAAGCTTTCTGAGAAACTGCTCTGTGTTCTGTTAATTCATCTCCCAGAGTTACATCTTCCTTCAAGAAGCCTTTCGCTAAGGCTGTTCTTGTGGAATTGGCAAAGGATATTTGGAAGCCCATAGAGGGCTATGGTGAAAAAGGAAATATCTTCCGTTCAAAACTGAAAGAAGCTTTCTGAGAAACTGCTCTGTGTTCTGTTAATTCATCTCACAGAGTTACATCTTTCCCTTCAAGAAGCCTTTCGCTAAGGCTGTTCTTGTGGAATTGGCAAAGGATATTTGGAAGCCCATAGAGGGCTATGGTGAAAAAGGAAATATCTTCCGCTCAAAACTGGAAAGAAGCTTTCTGAGAAACTGCTCTGTGTTCTGTTAATTCATCTCACAGAGTTACATCTTTCCTTCAAGAATCCTTTCGCTAAGTCTGTTCTTGTGGAATTGGCAAAGGG
>JAKFHT010002922.1:0-12753 GCA_023783455.1 Erythrocebus patas
ACAGTCTTAGCGAAGGCTTCTTGAGGGAAATTTGTAGCTTTGTTAGATGAACTAACAGACGACAAAGCAGTTAATCAGAAAGTTTCTTTCCAATTTTTAACGGAAGATATTTTCTTTTCACCATATCCCTCTATGGGCTTCCAAATATCACTTTGCAAATTCCACAAGAACAGTCTTAGTGAACGGCTTCTTTAGGGGAAAGCTATAACTCTGTGAGATGAATTAAGAGAACACAGCACAGTTTCTCAGAAAGCTTCATTTCGGTTTTTATCTTAGGATATTTCCTTTTCACCATAGCCCTCTATGGGCTTCAAATATCACTTTGCAAATTCCACAAGAACAGTCTTAGGGAAAGACTTCTTGAGGGGAAAGCTGTAACTCTCTGAGATCAATTAACAAAAAAAAGCAGTTTCTCAGAAATCTTCTTTGAAGTTTTTAACGGAAGGTATTTCCTTTTTCACCATAGCCCTCTATGGGTTTCCAAATATCACATTTCAAGTTCCACAAGAACAGTCTTAGCGAAAGCCTTTTGGAGGAGAAAGCTTAAATGTGTAAGATGAATTAACAGACACAAAAGTGTTTTTCAGAAAGCTTCTTTCCGCTTTTTAACGGAAGATATTTCCTTTTCCACCGTAGCCCTCTATGGGCTTCCAAATATCACTTTGCAAATTCCACAAGAACAGTCTTAGCGACAGGCTTCTTGAAGGGAATGCTGTATCTCTGTGAGATGAATTATCAGAACCCACAGCAGTTTCTCAGAAATCTTCTTTCCAGTTTTTAACGGAAGATATTTCCTTTTTCAGCATAGCCCTCTATGGGCTTCCAAATATCACTTTGCAAATTCCACAAGAACTGTCTTAGGGAAAGGCTTCTTGAGGGGAAAGCTGTAACTCTGTGAGATGAATTAACAGAACATGAAGTTGTTTCTCAGAAAGCTTGTTTCCAGTTTTTAACGGAAGTTATTTCCTTTATTACCATAGCCTTCTATGGGCTTCCATATATCTGTTTGAAAATTTAACAAGAACAGTCTTAGCGAAGGGATTCTTGAGGACAAAGCTGTAACTCTCTGAGATGAATTAACAGAACACAAAGCAGTTTCTCAGAAAGCTTCTTTTCGGTTTTTATCTTAGGATATTTCCATATGCACCATAGCTCTCTATGGCCTTCCAAATATCACTTTGCCAATTCCACAAGAACAGCCTTCGCCAAAGACTTCTTGAGAGAAAAGCTGTAACTCTGAGATGAATTAACAGACACAAAAGTGTTTTTCAGAAAGCTTCTTTCCAGTTTTGAACGGAAGATATTTTCTTTTCACCATAGCCCCTATGGGCTTCCATATATCTGTTTGAAAATTTAACAAGAACAGTCTTAGAAAAAGGCTTCTTGAGGGCAAAGCTGTAACTCTCTGAGATGAATTAACAGAACAGAAAGCAGTTCCTCAGAAAGATTCTTTTCAGTTTTTATCTTAGGATATTTCCTTTTTCACCCTAGCACTCTAAGGGCTTCCAAATATGACTTTGCAAATTCCACAAGAGCAGTCTTAGTGAAAGGCTTCTTGAGGGGAAAGCTGTAACTCTGTGAGATGAATTAACAGAACACAAAGCATTTTCTCAGAAAACTTCTTTCCAGTTTTTAACTGAAGATATTTCCTTTTTCACCATAGACCTCTTTAGGCTTTCAAATATCACTTTGTAAATTCCACAAGAACAGTCATAGCGAAAGGCTTCTTGCGGTGACAGCTGAAACTCTGTGAGATGAAAGAACAGAACACAAAAAAGTTTCTCAGAAATCTTCTTTCCACTTTTTAACTGAAGATATTTCCTTTTTCACCATAGCACTGTATGGGCTTCCAAATATCACTTTGCAAATTCCACAAGACCAGTCCTAGCGAAAGACTTCTTGAGGAGAAATCTGTAACTCTCTGAGATGAATTAATAGAACAAAGGGCAGTTTCTCCGAAAGCTTCTATTCAGTTTTTAACTGAAGATATTTCCTATTTCACCGTAGCCCTCTATGGGCTTCCAAATATCACTTTGCAAATTTAACAAGAACAGCCTTCGCCAAAGACTTCTTGAGAGAAAAGCTGTAACTCTGTGAGATGAATTAACAGAACACAAAACAGTTTCTCAGAAAGATTCTTTCCCGTTTTTACGGAGGATATTTTCTGTTTCACCATAGCCCTCTATGGGATTCCAAATATCACTTTTCAAATTCCACAATAACAGTCCTAGGGAAAGGCTTCTTGACGGGAAAAGTGTATCTCTGTGAGATGAATTAAAAGAACCCAAAGCAGTTTCTCCGAAATCTTCTTTTCATTTTTTAACGGAAAATATTTCCTTTTTCACCTTAGCCCTCTATGGGCTTCCAAATATCACTTTGTAAATTCCACAAGAAGAGTCTTAGCGAAAGGCTTCTTGAGGAGAAAGCTGTAACCCTGTGAAAAGAAATAACAGAATAAAAAGCAGTTTCTCAGAAAGCTTCTTTTCAGTTATTATTTCAGATTATTTCCTTTTTCACCATAGCCCTCTATGGGCTTCCAAATATCAATTTGCAAATTCCACAAAAACAGTCATAGTGAACAGCTTCTTGAGAGGAAAGCTGTAACTCTGTGAGATGAATTAACAGAACACTAAGCAGTTTCTCAGAAAACTTCTTTTCAGTTTTTATCTTAGGATATTTCCTTTTTCACCATAGGCCTCTATAGGCTTCCAAATATCACTTTGCAAATTCCACAAGAACAGTCTTAGGGAAAGGCTTCTTGAGGGAAAGGTGTAACTCTGTGGGATGAATTAAAAGAACCCAAGGCAGTTTTTCAGAAATCTTGTTTTCATTTTTTAACGGAAAATATTTCCTTTTTCACAATAAACCTCTATGAGTTTCCTAATATCACTTTGCAAATTCCACAAGAACAGTCTTAGCGAAAGTTTTCTTGAGAAGAAAGCTGTGACTCTGTGAGATGAATTAACAGAACACAAAACAGTTTCCAGAAAGCTTCTTTCCAGTTTTTAACGGAAGATATTTCCTTTTTCACCATAGCCCTCTATGGGCTTCCAAATATCACTTTGCAAGTTTCACAAGAACTGTCTAGTGAACGGCTTCTTGAGGGAAAAGCTGTAACTCTGTGAGATGAACTAACAGAACACAAAGCAGTTTCTAAGAAAGCTTCTTTTCGGTTTTTATCTTAGGATATTTCCATTTTCACCATAGCCCTCTATAGGCTTCCAAATATCACTTTGCAAATTCCACAAGAACAGTCTTATCGAAAGGCTTCATGAGGGAAACATTGTAACTCTTTGAGATGAATTAACAGAACACAAAGCAGTTTCTCAGAAAGCTTCTTTTCAGTTTTTAACGGAAGATACTTCCTTTTACACCGTAGCCCTCTATAGGCTTCCAAATATCACTTTGCCAATTCCACAAGAACAGCCTTAGCAAAAGGCTTCTTGAAGGGAAAGCTGTAATTCTGTGAGATGAATTAGCAGAACACAAACAGTTTCTCAGAAAGCTTCTTTTCAGTTTTTATTTTAGGATACTTCCTTTTTCACCACAGTCCTCTAAGGGCTTCCAAATATAAATTGAAAATTCCACAAGAACAGTCTTAGCGAAAGGCTTCTTGAGGAGAAAGCTGTAACTCTGTGAGATGAATTAACAGAACAAAAAGGGGTTTCTCAGAAAGACTCTTTCCAGTTTTTAAAGGAAGATATTTCCTTTTTCACCATAGCCCTATATGGGATTCCAAATATCACGTTGCAAATTCCACAAGAACAACATTAGCGAAAGGCTTCTTGAGGGGAAAGCTGTAACTCTGTGAGATGAATTAACAGAACACAAAGCAGTTTCTCAGGAAGCTTCTTTTCAGTTTTTATCTTAGTTATTTCCTTTTTTACCATAGCCCTCTATGGGCTTCCAAATATCAGTTTGCAAATTTCACAAAAACTGTCTTAGTGAACGGCTTCTTGAAGGGAAAGCTGTAACTCTGTGAGATGAACTAACAGAACACAAAACAGTTTCCAAGAAAGCTTCTTTTCGGTTTTCATCTTAGGATATTTCCATTTTCACCTTAGCCCTCGATGGGCTTCCAAATATCACTTTACAAATTCCACAAGAACAGTCTTAGCGAAAGGCTTCTTCGGGAGAAAGTTGTAACTCTGTGAGATGAATTAACAGAAGACAAAGCAGTTTCTCAGAAAATTTCTTTTCGGTTTTTATCTTAGGATATTTCCATTTGCACCATATCTCTCTATGGGCTTCCAAATATCACTTTGCCAATTCCAAAAGAAGAGCCTTTGCGAAAGGCTTCTTGAACGGAAAGCTGTAAATCTCTGAGATGAATTAACAGAACAGAAAGCAGTTCCTCAGAAAGCTTCTTTTCAGTTTTTATCATAGCATATTTCCTTTTTCACCATAGCCCCCTAAGGGCTTCCAAATATCACTTTGCAAATTCCATGAGAACAGTCTTAGCGAAAGGCTTCTTGAGGAAAGCTGTAAATCTCTGAGATGAATTAACAGAACAGAAAGCAGTTCCTCAGAAAGCTTCTTTTCTGTTTTTATCTTAGCATATTTCCATTTTCACCATAGCCCTCTATGGGCTTCGAAATATCACTTTGCAAATTCCACAAGAACAGTCTTAGCGAAAGGCTTCTTGAGGGGAAAGATGTAACTATGTGAGATAAATTAACAGAACACAAATCAGTTTCTCAGAAAGCTTCATTCAGTTTTTACCTTAGGATATTTCCTTTTTCACCATAGGCCTCTAAGGGCTTCCAAATATCACTTTGCAAATTCCACAAGAACAGCCTTCCCGAAAGTCTTCTTGACGGGAAAGCTGTAAATCTGTGATTGAATTAACAGAACACAAAGCCGTTTCTCAGAAAGCTTCTTTCCAGTTTTTAACGGAAGAGATTTCCTTTATCACCATATCCCTCAATGGGCTTCCAAATATCACTTTGCAAATTCCACAAGAACTGTCTTAGTGAACGGCTCCTTTAGGGGAAAGCTATAACTCTGTGAGATGAATTAAGAGAACACAAAGCAGTTTCTCAGAAAGCTTCTTTTCGGTTTTATCTTAGATATTTCCTTTTTCACCATAGCTCTCTAAGGGTTTCCAAATATCCCTTTGCAAATTCCACAAGAACAGTCTTAGGGGAAGGCTTCTTGAGGGGAAAGCTGTAACTCTGTGAGATGAATTAACAGAACACAAAGTAGTTTCTCAGAAAGCTTCTTTCCAGTTTTTAACTGACGATATTTCCTTTTTCCCCATAGCCTTGTATGGGCTTGAAAATACCACCTTGCAAATTAAGCAAGAACAGCCTTAGCGAAAGGCTTCTTGAGGGGAAAGCTGTAACTCTGTGAGATGAATTAACAGAACACAAAGCAGTTTCTCAGAACGCTTCTTTTCGGTTTTTATCTTAGGATATTTCCATTTTCACCATAGCCCTGTAAGGGTTTCCAAATAAGACTTTGCAAATTCCACAACAACTGCGTTACTGAAAGGCTTCTTGAGGGGAAAGCTGTAATTCTCTGAAATGAATTAACAGAACACACAGAAGTTTCTCAGAAAGATTCCTTTGGGTTTTCATCTTAGGATATTTGCTTTTTCACCATAGCTCTCTATGGGCTTCCAAATATCACTTTGCAAATTCCACAAGAACAGCCTTAGCGAAAGGCTTCTTGAGGGGAAAGCTGTAACTCTGTGAGGTGAATTAACAGAACCCAAATCAGTTTCTCCGATATCTTATTTCCAGTTTTTAACGGAAGATAGTTCCTTTTTCACCTTAGCCCTCTTTGGGCTTCCAAATATCACTTTGCAAATTCCAGAAGAAAAGTCTTAGCGAAAGGCTTCTTGAGGAGAAAGCTGTAACACTGTGAGATGAATTAACAGAACACAAAGCAGTTTCTGAGAAAGCTACTTTTCAGTTTTTGTCTTAGGATATTTCCTTTTTCACTATAGCCCTCTATGGGCTTCAAATATCACTTTGCAAATTCCACAAAACTGTCTTAGTGAACGGCTTCTTGAGGGGAAAGCTGTAAATCTGTGAGATGAACTAACAGAACCCAAAGCAATTTCCCAGAAAGCTTCTTTTCCGTTTTTATCTTAGCATAATTCCATTTTCAGCTTAGACCTCTATGGGCTTCCAAATATCACTTTGCATATTCCACAAGAACAGTCTTAGAGAAAGGCTTCTTGAGGGGAAAGCTGTAACTCTGTGAGATGAATTAACAGAACACAAAGCAGTTTCTGAGAAAGCTACTTTTCAGTTTTTATCTTAGGATATTTCCTTTTTCACTATAGCCCTCTATGGGCTTCCAAATATCAGTTTGCAAATTTCACAAAAACTGTCTTAGTGAACGGCTTCTTGAGGGGAAAGCTGTAAATCTGTGAGATGAACTAACAGAATCCAAAGCAATTTCCCAGAAAGCTTCTTTTCCGTTTTTATCTTAGCATAATACCATTTTCAGCTTAGACCTCTATGGGCTTCCAAATATCACTTTGCATATTCCACAAGAACAGTCTTAGAGAAAGGCTTCTTGAGGGGAAAGCTGTAACTCTGTGAGATGAATTTACAGAAGACAAAGCAGTTTCTCAGAAAGCTTCTTTTCGGTTTTTATCTTAGGATATTTCCATTTGCACCGTAGCTCTCTATGGGCTTCCAAACATCACTTTGCCAATTCCAAAAGAACAGTTTTAGCGAAAGGCTTCTTGAGGGAAAGCTGTAAATCTCTGAGATGAGTTAACAGAACAGAAAGCAGTTCCTCAGAAAGCTTCTTTTCAGTTTTCATCTTAGGATATTTCCTTTTTCACCATAGTGCTCCAAGGGCTTCCAAATATCACTTTGCAAATTCCACAAGAACAGTCTTAGCGAAAGGTTTCTTGAGGGGAAAGCTGTAACTCTGTGAGATGAATTAACAGAACACAAAGCGTTTTCTCAGAAGACTTCTTTCCAGTTTTTAACTGAAGATATTTCCTTTTTCACCATAGACCTCTATGGGCTTCCAAATATCACTTTGCAAATTCCACAAGAACAGTCTTAGCGAAAGGCTTCTTGTGGATAAAGCTGTAATTCTGTAGATGAATTAACAGAACACAAAAAAGTTTCTCAGAATGCTTCTTTCCAGTTTTTAACTGAAGATATTTCCTTTTTCACCATAGCCCTCTATGGGCTTCCAAATATCACTTTGCAAATTCCACAAGAACAGTCTTAGCGAAAGGCTTCTTGAGGAGAAAGCTGTAACACTGTGAGATGAATTAACAGAACACAAAGCAGTTTCTCAGAAAGCTTCTTTTCAGTTTTAACTGAAGATATTTCCTTTTTCACCATAGCCCTCTATGGGCTTCCAAATATCACTTTGCAAATTCCACAAGAACAGTCTTAGAGAAAGGCTTCTTGAGGAAAGCTGTAACTCTGTGAGATGAATTTACAGAAGACAAAGCAGTTTCTCAGAAAGCTTCTTTTCGGTTTTATCTTAGGATATTTCCATTTTCACCATAGCTCTCTATGGGCTTCCAAACATCACTTTGCCAATTCCACAAGAACAGTCTTAGCGAAAGGCTTCTTGAGGGAAAGCTGTAAATCTCTGAGATGAGTTAACAGAACAGAAAGCAGTTTCTCAGAAAGCTTCTTTCAGTTTTCATCTTAGGATATTTCCTTTTCACCATAGTGCTCCAAGGGCTTCCAAATATCACTTTGCAAATTCCACAAGAACAGTCTTAGCGAAAGGTTTCTTGAGGGAAAGCTGTAACTCTGTGAGATGAATTAACAGAACACAAAGCGTTTTCTCAGAAGACTTCTTTCCAGTTTTTAACTGAAGATATTTCCTTTTCACCATAGACCTCTTTGGGCTTCAAATATCACTTTGCAAATTCCACAAGAACAGTCTTAGCGAAGGCTTCTTGAGGAGAAAGCTGTAACTCTGTGAGATGAATTAACAGAACACAAAAAGTTTCTCAGAATGCTTCTTTCCAGTTTTTAACTTAAGATATTTCCTTTTCACCATAGCTCTCTATGGGCTTCCAAATATCACTTTCCAAAATCCACAAGAACAGTCCTAGCGAAAGGCTTCTTGAGGAGAAAGCTGTAACTCTGAGATGAATTAACAGAACAAAGCAGTTTCTCAGAAAGCTTCTTTCAGTTTTAACTGAAGATATTTCCTTTTCACCATAGCCCTCTATGGGCTTGCAAATATCACTTTGCAAGTTAAACAAGAACAGTCTTAGAGAAAGGCTTCTTGAGGGAAAGCTGTAACTCTCTGAGATGAATTAACAGAAGACAAAGCAGTTTCTCAGAAAGCTTCTTTTCGGTTTTATCTTAGGATATTTCCATTTTCACCATAGCTCTCTATGGGCTTCCAAACATCACTTTGCCAATTCCACAAGAACAGTCTTAGCGAAAGGCTTCTTGAGGAGAAAGCTGTAACTCTCTGAGATGAATTAACAGAACAGAAAGCAGTTTCTCAGAAAGCTTCTTTCAGTTTTCATCTTAGGATATTTCCTTTTCACCATAGTGCTCAAGGGCTTCCAAATATCACTTTGCAAATTCCACAAGAACAGTCTTAGCGAAAGGTTTCTTGAGGGAAAGCTGTAACTCTGTGAGATGAATTAACAGAACACAAAGCAGTTCTCAGAAAGCTTCTTTCAGTTTTTAACTGAAGATATTTCCTTTTCACCATAGACCTCTTTGGGCTTCAAATATCACTTTGCAAATTCACAAGAACAGTCTTAGCGAAGGCTTCTTGAGGAGAAAGCTGTAACTCTGTGAGATGAATTAACAGAACACAAAGCAGTTTCTCAGAAAGCTTCTTTCCAGTTTTTAACTTAGATATTTCCTTTTCACCATAGCCCTCTATGGGCTTCCAAATATCACTTTCCAAAATCCACAAGAACAGTCCTAGCGAAAGGCTTCTTGAGGAGAAAGCTGTAACTCTCTGAGATGAATTAACAGAACACAAAGCAGTTTCTCAGAAAGCTTCTTTCAGTTTTAACTGAAGATATTTCCTTTTCACCATAGCCCTCTATGGGCTTGCAAATATCACTTTGCAAGTTAAACAAGAACAGCCTTAGCGAAAGGCTTCTTGAGGGAAAGCTGTAACTCTGTGAGATGAATTAACAGAACACAAAGCAGTTTCTCAGAAATCTTCTTTCCAGTTTTTAACTGAAGATATTTCCTTTTCACCATAGCCCTCTATGGGCTTCCAAATATCACTTTGCAAATTCCACAAGAACAGACTTAGCGAAAGGCTTCTTGAGGGAAAGCTGTAACTCTGTGAGATGAATTAACAGAATACAAAGCAGTTTCTCAGAAAGTTTCTTTCCAGTTTTTAACTTAAGATATTTCCTTTTCACCATAGCCCTCTATGGGCTTCCAAATATCACTTTGCAAACTCCACAAGAACAGTCTTAGCGAAAGGCTTCTTGAGGGAAAGCTGTAACCCTGTGAGATGAATTAACAGAATACAAAGCAGTTTCTCAGAAAGCTTCTTTCAGTTTTCATCTTAGGATATTTCCTTTTCACCATAGCCCTCTATGGGCTTCCAAATATCACTTTGCAAATTCCACAAGAACAGTCTTAGCGAAAGGTTTCTTGAGGGAAAGCTGTAACTCTGTGAGATGAATTAACAGAACACAAAGCAGTTTCTCAGAAAGCTTCTTTCAGTTTTTAACTGAAGATATTTCCTTTTCACCATAGACCTCTTTGGGCTTCAAATATCACTTTGCAAATTCCACAAGAACAGCCTTAGCGAAAGGCTTCTTGAGGAGAAAGCTGTAACTCTGTGAGATGAATTAACAGAACACAAAGCAGTTTCTCAGAAAGCTTCTTTCCAGTTTTTATCTTAGGATATTTCCTTTTCACCATAGCCCTCTATGGGCTTCCAAATATCACTTTGCAAATTCCACAAGAACAGTCTTAGCGAAAGGTTTCTTGAGGGAAAGCTGTAACTCTGTGAGATGAATTAACAGAACACAAAGCAGTTTCTCAGAAAGCTTCTTTCAGTTTTTAACTGAAGATATTTCCTTTTCACCATAGACCTCTTTGGGCTTCAAATATCACTTTGCAAATTCCACAAGAACAGCCTTAGCGAAAGGCTTCTTGAGGAGAAAGCTGTAACTCTGTGAGATGAATTAACAGAACACAAAGCAGTTTCTCAGAAAGCTTCTTTCCAGTTTTTAACTTAAGATATTTCCTTTTCACCATAGCCCTCTAAGGGCTTCCAAATATCACTTTGCAAACTCCACAAGAACAGTCTTAGTGAAAGGTTTCTTGAGGGAAAGCTGTAACTCTGTGAGATGAATTAACAGAACACAAAGCAGTTTCTCAGAAAGCTTCTTTCAGTTTTTAACTGAAGATATTTCCTTTTCACCATAGCCCTCTATGGGCTTCCAAATATCACTTTGCAAATTCCACAAGAACAGCCTTAGCGAAAGGCTTCTTGAGGGGAAAGCTGTAACTCTGTGAGATGAATTAACAGAATACAAAGCAGTTTCTCAGAAAGCTTCTTTCCAGTTTTTAACTGAAGATATTTCCTTTTCACCATAGCCCTCTAAGGGCTTCCAAATATCACTTTGCAATTCCACAAGAACAGTCTTAGCAAAGGCTTCTTGAGGAAAGCTGTAACACTGTGAGATGAATTAACAGAACAAAGCAGTTTCTCAGAAAGCTTCTTTCAGTTTTTAACGGAAGATATTTCCTTTTCACCATAGCCCTCTAAGGGCTTCCAAATATCACTTTGCAAATTCACAAGAACAGTCTTAGCAAAGGCTTCTTGAGAAAGCTGTAACTCTGAGATGAATTAACAGAACAAAGCAGTTTCTCAGAAATCTTCTTTCAGTTTTTAACTGAAGATATTTCCTTTTCACCATAGCCTCTATGGGCTTCCAAATATCACTTTGCAAATTCACAAGAACAGCCTTAGCGAAAGGCTTCTTGAGGGAAAGCTGTAACTCTGTGAGATGAATTAACAGAACACAAAGCAGTTTCTCAGAAATCTTCTTTCCAGTTTTTAACTGAAGATATTTCCTTTTCACCATAACCCTCTATGGGCTTCCAAATATCACTTTGCAAATTCCACAAGAACAGTCTTAGCGAAAGGCTTCTTGAGGGAAAGCTGTAACTCTCTGAGATGAATTAACAGAACAAAGCAGTTTCTCAGAAAGCTTCTTTCAGTTTTTAACGGAAGATATTTTTTTCACCATAGCCCTATGGGCTTCCAAATATCACTTTGCAATTCCACAAGAACAGTCTTAGAAAGGCTTCTTGAGGAAAGCTGTAACCTGTGAGATGAATTAACAGAATACAAAGCAGTTTCTCAGAAATCTTCTTTCAGTTTTTAACGGAAGATATTTTTTTCACCATAGCCTCTATGGGCTTCCAAATATCACTTTGCAAATTCCACAAGAACAGTCTTAGTGAAAGACTTCTTGAGGGAAAGCTGTAACCCTGTGAGATGAATTAACAGAATACAAAGCAGTTTCTCAGAAAGCTTCTTTCAGTTTTCATCTTAGGATATTTCCTTTTCACCATAGCCCTCTATGGGCTTCCAAATATCACTTTGCAAATTCCACAAGAACAGTCTTAGCGAAAGGCTTCTTGAGAAAGCTGTAACTCTGTGAGATGAATTAACAGAACACAAAGCAGTTTCTCAGAAAGTTTCTTTCCAGTTTTTAACTGAAGATATTTCCTTTTCACCATAGCCTCTATGGGCTTCAAATATCACTTTGCAAATTCACAAGAACAGCCTTAGCGAAAGGCTTCTTGAGGAAAGCTGTAACTCTGTGAGATGAATTAACAGAACACAAAGCAGTTTCTCAGAAAGCTTCTTTCCAGTTTTTAACGGAAGATATTTCCTTTTCACCATAACCCTCTATGGGCTTCAAATATCACTTTGCAAATTCACAAGAACAGTCTTAGCGAAGGCTTCTTGAGAGGAAAGCTGTAACTCTGTGAGATGAATTAACAGAACACAAAGCAGTTTCTCAGAAAGCTTCTTTCAGTTTTTAACTGAAGATATTTCCTTTTCACCATAGCCTCTATGGGCTTCCAAATATCACTTTGCAAATTCCACAAGAACAGTCTTAGTGAAGGCTTCTTGAGGAAAGCTGTAACTGTGAGATGAATTAACAGAACAAAGCAGTTTCTCAGAAAGCTTCTTTCAGTTTTTATCTTAGGATATTTCCATTTTCACCATAGCCCTATGGGCTTCCAAATATCACTTTGCAAATTCACAAGAACAGTCTTAGCAAAGGCTTCTTGAGAAAGCTGTAACTGTGAGATGAATTAACAGAACAAAGCAGTTTCTCAGAAATCTTCTTTCAGTTTTTAACGGAAGATATTTCCTTTTCACCATAGCCTCTATGGGCTTCAAATATCACTTTGCAAATTCACAAGAACAGTCTTAGCGAAGGCTTCTTGAGAAAGCTGTAACTCTGAGATGAATTAACAGAACAAAGCAGTTTCTCAGAAAGCTTCTTTCAGTTTTTATCTTAGGATATTTCCATTTTCACCATAGCCCTCTAAGGGCTTCCAAATATCACTTTGCAAATTCACAAGAACAGCCTTAGCGAAAGGCTTCTTGAGGAAAGCTGTAACTCTGTGAGATGAATTAACAGAACAAAGCAGTTTCTCAGAAGCTTCTTTCCAGTTTTTAACGGAAGATATTTTTTTCACCATAGCCCTCTAAGGGCTTCCAAATATCACTTTGTAAATTCCACAAGAACAGTCTTAGTGAAAGACTTCTTGAGGAAAGCTGTAACTCTCTGAG
>JAKFHT010002923.1:0-12738 GCA_023783455.1 Erythrocebus patas
AGATGTTCTGGTGAGGTGTGAGCCGGTTTGAGCCGGTCTGGTCTGGCGTGAGCCGGTTTTAGCCGGTCTGTTACAGTTTCAGACCGGTTTGAGCGGTTCAAAACAGGTTTGAGCCGGTCTAGTCCGGTTTGAGTCCGTTTTCAGCCGGTCAAAAACGGTTTGAGCCGGTCTGGTGCGGTTTAAGTCCGGTTTGAGCCAGTCAAAACAGGTTTGAGCCGGTCTGGTCTGGTTTGAGTCCGGTTTGAGCCGGTCAAAACCGGTTTGAGCCGGTCTGGCCTGGCTTGATCTGGTCAAAACCCGTTTGACTCTGGTTTGAGTCGGTCAAAACTGGTTTGAGGCGGTCTAGTCCGGTTTCAGTCCGGTTTGAGCCCGTCAAAACCGACTTGAGACGGTCTGGTCCGGTTAGAATCCGGTTTGAGCTGGTCAAAACAGGTTTGATTCCGGTTTGAGCTGGTCAAAAGAGGTTTCAGCCATTCTGGTTCGGTTTGACCCGGT
Source organism: Erythrocebus patas (assembly GCA_023783455.1). Lineage (NCBI taxonomy): Eukaryota > Metazoa > Chordata > Mammalia > Primates > Cercopithecidae > Erythrocebus > Erythrocebus patas. The sequence goes on from JAKFHT010002923.1 coordinate 496, forward strand.
TTGAGCCTCTCTGGCCCGGTTTGAGCCGGTCTAAACAGTTTTGAGCCGGTCTGGTCTGGTTTGATCCGGTCAAAACCTGTATGAATCCGGTGAGAGCTGGTGAAAACCGGTTTGAGATGTTCTGGTGAGGTTTGAGCCTGTTTGAGCCGGTCTGGTCTGGCGTGAGCCGGTTTTAGCCGGTCTGTTACAGTTTCAGACCGGTTTGAGCGGTTCAAAACAGGTTTGAGCCGGTCTAGTCCGGTTTGAGTCCGTTTTCAGCCGGTCAAAAACGGTTTGAGCCTGTCTGGTCCCGTTTGATCCAGTTTGAGCCGGTCTGGTCTGGTTTGAGCCAGTCAAAACGGGTTTGAGACCGTCTGGTCCGGTTTTAGTCCGGTTTGAGCCGGTCAAAACCGGTTTCAGCCGTTCTAGTTCAGTTTGAGCCGGTGTGGTCCCGTTTGAGCCTGTCAAAACCGGTTGGCACTGGTCTGGGCCGCTTTGAGTCCGGTTTGAGCTGCTCAAAACCGGTTTGAGCCGGTCTAAGAGCCAGTCTGGTGTGATTTGAGCCGATTGGAGCTGGTCAAAACATGTTTAGTCCGTTTTGAGCCGGTCTGGTCCGTTCCGGTTTGAGCCGGTCAAAACCGGTATGAGCTGGTCTGGTCCGGTTTGAGTCCGGTTTGAGCCAGTCAAAACAGGTTTGAGCCGGTCTGGCTGGTTTGAGTCCGGTTTGAGCGGTCAAAACCGGTTTGAGCCAGTCTGGCCTGGTTTGATCCGGTCAAAACCCGTATGAGTCCGGTTTGAGCCGGTGAAAACTGGTTTGCGATGTTCTGGTCCGCTTTGAGTCCGGTTTGAGCCTGTCAAAACCGGTTTGAGCCGGTCTGGCCTGGTTTGATCCGGTCAAACCTGTATGAATCCGGTTACAGCTGGTGAAAACCGGTTTGAGATGTTCTGGTGAGGTGTGAGCCGGTTTGAGCCGGTCTGGTCTGGCGTGAGCCGGTTTTAGCCGGTCTGTTACTGTTTCAGTCCGCTTTGAGCGGTTCAAAAGCGGTTTGAGCCGGTCTGGTCCGGTTTGAGTCTGGTTTGAGCCAGTCAAAACAGATTTGTGCCGTTCTGGTCTGGTTTGAGTCTGGTTTGAGCTGGTCTCTGGCCCGATTTGAGCCGGTCAAAACAGTTTTGAGCCGGTCTGGTCTGGTTTGAGCCGGTCAAAACCGGATTGAGCCGGTCTGGACCGCTTTTAGTCCGGTTTGAGGCTGTCAAAACCGGTTTCATCCGGTCTGGTTCGGTTTGAGCCGGTCTGGTACGGTTTGAGCCTGTCAAAACCGGTAGGAAGCGGTCTGGGCCGGTTTGAGTCCGGTTTGAGCCAGTCAAAACCGGTTTGAGCCGGTCTGGCCTGGTTTGATCCGGTCAAAACCTGTATGAATCCGGTTAGAGCTGGTGAAAACCGGTTTGAGATGTTCTGGTGAGGTGTGAGCCGGTTTGAGCTGGTCTGGTCTGGCGTGAGCCGGTTTTAGCCGGTCTGTTACTGTTTCAGACCGGTTTGAGCGGTTCAAAACCGGTTTGAGCCGGTCTAGTCCGGTTTGAGTCCGTTTTCAGCCGGTCAAAAACGGTTTGAGCTGGTCTGGTGCGGTTTAAGTCCGGTTTGAGCCAGTCAAAACAGGTTTGAGCCGGTCTGGTCTGGTTTGAGTCCGGTTTGAGCCAGTCAAAACAGGTTTGAGCCGGTCTGGTCTGGTTTGAGTCTGGTTTGAGCTGGTCAAAACCGGTTTGAGCCGGTCTGGCCTGGTTTGATCTGGTCAAAACCAGTTTGACTCTGGTTTGAGTCGGTCAAAACTGGTTTGAGGCGGTCTAGTCCGGTTTCAGTCCGGTTTGAGCCCGTCAAAACCGACTTGAGACGGTCTGGTCCGGTTAGAATCCGGTTTGAGCTGGTCAAAACAGGTTTGATTCCGGTTTGAGCTGGTCAAAAGAGGTTTCAGCCGTTCTGGTTCGGTTTGACCCGGTTTGAGCCTCTCTGGCCCGGTTTGAGCCGGTCAAAACCGGTTTGAGCCGGTCTGGTCTGGTTTGATCCGGTCAAAACCTGTATGAATCCGGTTTGAGCCGGTTTGAGCTGGTGAAAACCGGTTTGAGATGTTCTGGTGAGGTTTGAGCCGGTTTGAGCCGGTCTGGTCTGGCGTGAGCCGGTTTTAGCCGGTCTGTTACAGTTTCAGACCGGTTTGAGCAGTTCAAAACAGGTTTGAGCCGTCTGGTCTGGTTTGAGTCCGGTTTGAGTCCGTTTTCAGCCAGTCAAAAACGGTTTGAGCCTGTCTGGTCCCGTTTGATCCAGTTTGAGCCGGTCTGGTCTGGTTTGAGCCAGTCAAAATGGGTTTGAGACGGTCTGGTCCGGTTTTAGTCCGGTTTGAGCCGGTCAAAACCGGTTTCAGCCGTCTAGTTCGGTTTGAGCCGGTCTGGTCCGTTCGGTTTGAGCCGGTCAAAACCGGTTGGCACTGGTCTGGGCCGCTTTGAGTCCGGTTTGAGCTGCTCAAAACCGGTTTGAGCCGGTCAAAACCGGATTGAGCCGGTCTGGTCTGGTTTGAGCCGGTTTGAGCTGGTCAAAACATGTTTAGTCCGTTTTGAGCCGGTCTGGTCCGTTCCGGTTTGAGCCGGTCAAAACCGGTATGAGCTGGTCTGGTCTGGTTTGAGTCCGGTTTGAGCCAGTCAAAACAGGTTTGAGCCGGTCTGGCTGGTTTGAGTCCGGTTTGAGCCGGTCAAAACCGGTTTGAGCCGGTCTGGCCTGGTTTGATCCGGTCAAAACCTGTATGAGTCCGGTTTGAGCCGGTGAAAACTGGTTTGAGATGTTCTGGTCCGCTTTGAGCCGGTTTGAGCCGGTCTGGTCTGGCGTGAGCCGGTTTTAGCCGGTCTGTTACTGTTTCAGTCCGCTTTGAGCGGTTTGAGCGGTCAAAACGGTTTGAGCCGGTCTAGTCCGGTTTGAGTCCGTTTTCAGCCGGTCAAAACGGTTTGAGCCGGTCTGGTCCGGTTTGAGTCTGGTTTGAGCCAGTCAAAACAGGTTTGAGCCGGTCTGGTCTGGTTTGAGTCTGGTTTGAGCTGGTCAAAACCGGTTTGAGCCGGTCTGGCCTGGTTTGATCTGGTCAAAACCGTTTGAGCCGGTTTGAGCGGTGAAAACTGGTTTGCGATGTTCTGGTCCGCTTTGAGCGGTTTGAGCCGGTCTGGTCTGGCGTGAGCCGGTTTGAGCTGGTCTGGTCTGGTTTGAGTCTGGTTTGAGTCCGGTTTGAGCGGTTCAAAACGGTTTGAGCCGGTCTAGTCGGTTTGAGTCCGTTTTCAGCCGGTCAAAACAGTTTGAGCCGGTCTGGTCGGTTTGAGTCTGGTTTGAGCCAGTCAAAACAGGTTTGAGCGGTCTGGTCTGGTTTGAGTCTGGTTTGAGCTGGTCAAAACCGGTTTGAGCCGGTCTGGCCTGGTTTGATCTGGTCAAAACCAGTTTGACTCTGGTTTGAGTCGGTCAAAACTGGTTTGAGCCGGTCTAGTCCGGTTTCAGTCGGTTTGAGCCCGTCAAAACCGACTTGAGACGGTCTGGTCGGTTAGAATCCGGTTTGAGCTGGTCTCTGGCCGGTTTGAGCCGGTCAAAACAGTTTGAGCCGGTCTGGTCTGGTTTGAGCCGGTCAAAACCGGATTGAGCCGGTCTGGACCGCTTTTAGTTCGGTTTGAGCGGTTTGAGCTGGTCAAAACCGGTTTCATCCGGTCTGGTTCGGTTTGAGCCGGTCAGGTACGGTTTGAGCCTGTCAAAACCGGTAGGAAGCGGTCTGGGCGGTTTGAGTCGGTTTGAGCGGTCAAAACCAGTTTGAGCCGGTCTGGCCTGGTTTGATCCGGTCAAAACCTGTATGAATCCGGTGAGAGCTGGTGAAAACCGGTTTGAGATGTTCTGGTGAGGTGTGAGTCGGTTTGAGCCGGTCTGGTCTGGCGTGAGCCGGTTTTAGCCGGTCTGTTACTGTTTCAGACCGGTTTGAGCAGTTCAAAACAGGTTTGAGCCGGTCTAGTCCGGTTTGAGTCTGTTTTCAGCCGGTCAAAAACGGTTTGAGCCGGTCTGGTCCGGTTTGAGTCTGGTTTGAGCCAGTCAAAACAGGTTTGAGCCGGTCTGGTCTGGTTTGAGTCTGGTTTGAGCTGGTCAAAACCGGTTTGAGCCGGTCTGGCCTGGTTTGATCTGGTCAAAACCAGTTTGACTCTGGTTTCAGCCGGTCAAAACTGGTTTGAGCCGGTCTGGTCCGGTTTGAGTCTGGTTTGAGCCCGTCAAAACCGATCTGAGACGGTGTGGTCCGGTTAGAATCCGGTTTGAGCTGGTCAGAACAGGTTTGATTCCGGTTTGAGCTGGTCAAAAGAGGTTTCAGCCGTTCTGGTTCGGTTTGACCCGGTTTGAGCCGGTTTGAGCCTCTGTGGCCCGGTTTGAGCCGGTCAAAACAGTTTGAGCCGGTCTGGTCTGGTTTGAGCCGGTCAAAACCGGATTGAGCCGGTCTGACCGCTTTTAGTTCGGTTTGAGCCGGTCAAAACCGGTTTCATCCGGTCTGGTTCGGTTTGAGCCGGTCTGGTACGGTTTGAGCCTGTCAAAACCGGTAGGAAGCGGTCTGGGCCGGTTTGAGTCCGGTTTGAGCCGGTCAAAACCGGTTTGAGCCGGTCTGGCCTGGTTTGATCCGGTCAAAACCTGTATGAATCCGGTTAGAGCTGGTGAAAACCGGTTTGAGATGTTCTGGTGAGGTGTGAGCCGGTTTGAGCCAGTCTGGTCTGGCGTGAGCCGGTTTTAGCCGGTCTGTTACTGTTTCAGACCGGTTTGAGCAGTTCAAAACAGGTTTGAGCCGGTCTAGTCCGGTTTGAGTCCGTTTTCAGCCGGTCAAAAACGGTTTGAGCCGGTCTGGTGCGGTTTAAGTCCGGTTTGAGCCAGTCAAAACAGGTTTGAGCCGGTCTGGCTGGTTTGAGTCCGGTTTGAGCTGGTCAAAACTGGTTTGATCCGGTCTGGCCTGGCTTGATCTGGTCAAAACCCGTTTGACTCTGGTTTGAGTCGGTCAAAACTGGTTTGAGGCGGTCTAGTCCGGTTTCAGTCCGGTTTGAGCCCGTCAAAACCGACTTGAGACGGTCTGGTCCGGTTAGAATCCGGTTTGAGCTGGTCAAAACAGGTTTGATTCCGGTTTGAGCTGGTCAAAAGAGGTTTCAGCCGTTCTGGTTCGGTTTGACCCGGTTTGAGCCTCTCTGGCCCGGTTTGAGCGGTTTGAGCCGGTCAAAACAGTTTGAGCCGGTCTGGTCCGTTCGGTTTGAGCCGGTCAAAACCGGTTTGAGTCCGGTTTGAGCTGGTGAAAACCGGTTTGAGATGTTCTGGTGAGGTTTGAGCCGGTTTGAGCCGGTCTGGTCTGGCGTGAGCCGGTTTTAGCCGGTCTGTTACAGTTTCAGACCGGTTTGAGCGGTTCAAAACAGGTTTGAGCCGGTCTAGTCCGGTTTGAGTCCGTTTTCAGCCGGTCAAAAACGGTTTGAGCCTGTCTGGTCCCGTTTGATCCAGTTTGAGCCGGTCTGGTCTGGTTTGAGCCAGTCAAAACGGGTTTGAGACCGTCTGGTCCGGTTTTAGTCCGGTTTGAGCCGGTCAAAACCGGTTTGAGCCGGTCTAGTCCGGTTTGAGTCTGGTTTGAGCCTGTCAAAACCGGTTGGCACTGGTCTGGGCCGCTTTGAGTCCGGTTTGAGCTGCTCAAAACCGGTTTGAGCCGGTCTAAGAGCCAGTCTGGTGTGATTTGAGCCGGTTGGAGCTGGTCAAAACATGTTTAGTCCGTTTTGAGCCGGTCTGGTCCGTTCCGGTTTGAGCCGGTCAAAACCGGTATGAGCTGGTCTGGTCCGGTTTGAGTCCGGTTTGAGCCAGTCAAAACAGGTTTGAGCCGGTCTGGCTGGTTTGAGTCCGGTTTGAGCCGGTCAAAACCGGTTTGAGCCAGTCTGGCCTGGTTTGATCCGGTCAAAACCCGTATGAGTCCGGTTTGAGCCGGTGAAAACTGGTTTGCGATGTTCTGGTCCGCTTTGAGCCGGTTTGAGCCGGTCAGGTCTGGCGTGAGCCGGTTTTAGCCGGTCTGTTACTGTTTCAGTCCGCTTTGAGCGGTTCAAAAGCGGTTTGAGCCGGTCTACTCCGGTTTGAGTCCGTTTTCAGCCGGTCAAAAATGGTTTGAGCCGGTCTGGTGCGGTTTAAGTCCGGTTTGAGCCAGTCAAAACAGGTTTGAGCCGGTCTGGTCTGGTTTGAGTCTGGTTTGAGCCGGTCAAAACCGGTTTGAGCCGGTCTGGCCTGGCTTGATCTGGTCAAAACCCGTTTGACTCTGGTTTGAGCCAGTCAAAACTGGTTTGAGCCATTCTGGTCCGGTTTGATCCGGTTTGAGACGATCTGGTCGCGTTCGAGCTGGTCAAAACAGGTTTGAGCCGGTCGAGTCTGGTTTCAGTCCGGTTTGAGCCCGTCAAAACCGCTTTGAGACGGTCTGGTCCGGTTAGAATACGGTTTGACCTGGTCAAAACAGGTTTGAGTTCGGTTTGAGCTGGTCAAAACAGGTTTCAGCCGGCCTGGTCCGGTTTGACCGGTTTGAGCCGGTTTGAGCCGTCTGGCCTGGTTTGATCCGGTTTGAGCCGGTCAAAACCGGTTTGAGCCGGTCTGGTCCGGTTTGATCCGGTTTGAGCTGGTCTCTTCCGGTTTGATTCGGTTTGAGCTGGTCAAAACCGGTAGGAAGCGGTTTGAGCCGGTTTGAGTCCAGTTTGAGCCGGTCAAAACAGGTTTGAGCCGGTCTGGCCTGGTTTGATCCGTCAAACCCGTATGAGTGCGGTTTGAGCCGGTGAAAACCAGTTTGAGCCAGTCTGGCCTGGTTTGATCCGTCAAAACCTGTATGAGTCCGGTTTGAGCTGGTGAAAACTGGTTTGCGATGTTCTGGTCGCTTTGAGCGGTTTGAGCGGTCTGGTCTGGCGTGAGCCGGTTTTAGCCGGTCTGTTACTGTTTCAGTCCGCTTTGAGCGGTTCAAAACCGGTTTGAGCCTGTCTAGTCCGGTTGGAGTCCGTTTTCACCCGGTCAAAACCGGTTTGAGCCGGTCTGGTCCGGTTTGAGTCTGGTTTGAGCCAGTCAAAACAGGTTTGAGCCAGTCTGGTCTGGTTTGAGTCTGGTTTGAGCTGGTCAAAACCGGTTTGAGCCGGTTTGAGCCGGTCGGGCCTGGTTTGATCTGGTCAAAACCAGTTTGACTCTGGTTTGAGTCGGTCAAAACTGGTTTGAGCCGGTCTAGTCCGGTTTCAATCCGGTTTGAGCCCGTCAAAACCGATTTGAGACGGTCTGCTCTGGTTAGAATCTGGTTTGAGCCGGTCAAAACCGGTTTGAGCCAGTCTGGCCTGGTTTGATCCGGTCAAAACCCGTATGAGTCCGGTTTGAGCCGGTGAAAACTGGTTTGCGATGTTCTGGTCCGCTTTGAGCCCGTTTGAGCTGGTCTGGTCTGGCGTGAGCCGGTTTTAGCCGGTCTGTTACTGTTTCAGTCCGCTTTGAGCGGTTCAAAACCGGTTTGAGCCGGTCTAGTCCGGTTTGAGTCCGTTTTCAGCCGGTCAAAACCGGTTTGAGCCGGTCTGGTCCGGTTTGAGTCTGGTTTGAGCCAGTCAAAACAGGTTTGAGCCGGTCTGGTCTGGTTTGAGTCTGGTTTGAGCCGGTCAAAACCGGTTTGAGCCGGTCTGGTCCGGTTAGAATCCGGTTTGAGCCGGTCTGGCCTGGTTTGATCTGGTCAAAACCAGTTTGACTCTGGTTTGAGTCGGTCAAAACTGGTTTGAGCCGGTCTAGTCCGGTTTCAGTCCGGTTTGAGCCCGTCAAAACCGATTTGAGACGGTCTGGTCCGGTTAGAATCCGGTTTGAGCTGGTCAAAACAGGTTTGAGCCGGTCTGGTCTGGTTTGAGTCCGGTTTGAGTATGGTTTGTGCCGGTCTGCTCCGGTTTGAGCCGGTCAACACCGGTTTGAGCCAGTCTGGCCTGGTTTGATCCGGTCAAAACCCGTATGAGTCCGGTTTGAGCCGGTGAAAACTGGTTTGCGATGTTCTGGTCCGCTTTGAGCCGGTTTGAGCCGGTCTGGTCTGGCGTGAGCCGGTTTTAGCCGGTCTGTTACAGTTTCAGACCGGTTTGAGCGGTTCAAAACAGGTTTGAGCCGGTCTAGTCCGGTTTGAGTCCGTTTTCAGCCGGTCAAAAGCGGTTTGAGCCGGTCTGCTCCTGTTTGAGTCTGGTTTGAGCCAGTCAAAACATGTTTCAGCCGTTCTGGTCCGGTTTGACCCGGTTTGAGCCTCTCTGGCCGGTTTGAGCCGTCAAAACCGGTTTGAGCGGTCTGGTCTGGTTTGAGCGGTCAAAACCGGATTGAGCCGGTCTGGACCGCTTTTAGTCCGGTTTGAGCCTGTCAAAACCGGTTTGAGCGGTCTGGTCGGTTTGAGCGGTCTGGGCGGTTTGAGTCGGTCAAAACTGGTTTGAGCGGTCAAAACGGTTTGAGCGGTTTGAGCGGTCAAAACGGTTTGAGCCGGTCAAAACCGGTTTGAGCCGGTCTGGCCTGGTTTGATCGGTCAAAACCTGTATGAATCCGGTTTGAGCGGTGAAAACTGGTTTGAGATGTTCTGGTCGCTTTGAGCGGTTTGAGCTGGTCTGGTCTGGCGGAAGCGGTTTTAGCCGGTCTGTTACGGTTTCAGTCCACTTTGAGCGGTTCAAAACCGGTTTGAGCCGGTCTAGTCCGGTTTGAGTCCGTTTTCAGCCAGTGAAAACCGGTTTGAGCCGGTCTGGTCCGGTTTGAGTCTGGTTTGAGCCAGTCAAAACAGGTTTGAGCCGGTCTGGTCTGGTTTGAGTCTGGTTTGAGCTGGTCAAAACCGGTTTGAGCCGGTCTGGCCTGGTTTGATCTGGTCAAAACCAGTTTGACTCTGGTTTGAGTCGGTCAAAACTGGTTTGAGCCGGTCTAGTCCGGTTTCAATCCGGTTTGAGCCCGTCAAAACCGACTTGAGACGGTCTGGTCCGGTTTGATCCGGTTTGAGATGGTCTCTTCCGGTTTGATTCGGTTTGAGCTGGTCAAAACCGGTTTGAGTCCAGTTTTAGCCGGTCAAAACAAGTTTGAGCCGGTCTGGCCGGGTTTGATCCTGTCAAAACCCGTATGAGTGCGGTTTGAGCCGGTGAAAACCAGTTTGAGCCAGTCTGGCCTGGTTTGATCCGGTCAAAACCCGTATGAGTCGGTTTGAGCCAGTCAAAACAGGTTTGAGCGGTCTGGCCTGGTTTGAGCCGTCTGGTCCGGTTTGAGCCTGTCAAAACCGGTTTGAGCCGGTCTGGTCTGGTTTGAGTCTGGTTTGAGCTGGTCAAAACCGGTTTGAGCCGGTCTGGCCTGGTTTGATCCGGTCAAAACCAGTTTGAGTCTGGTTTGAGTCGGTCAAAACTGGTTTGAGCCGGTCTAGTCCGGTTTCAGTCCGGTTTGAGCCCGTCAAAACCGACTTGAGACGGTCTGGTCCAGTTAGAATCCGGTTTGAGCTGGTCTCTGGCCGGTTTGAGCCGGTCAAAACAGTTTGAGCGGTCTGGTCTGGTTTGAGCCGGTCAAAACCGGATTGAGCGGTCTGGACCGCTTTTAGTTCGGTTTGAGCGGTTTGAGCTGGTCAAAACAGGTTTGATTCCGGTTTGAGCTGGTCTGGTCGGTTTGAGCCGGTCAGGTACGGTTTGAGCCTGTCAAAACCGGTAGGAAGCGGTCTGGGCGGTTTGAGTCGGTTTGAGCGGTCAAAACCGGTTTGAGCCGGTCTGGCCTGGTTTGATCCGTCAAAACCTGTATGAATCGGTTTGAGCTGGTGAAAACCGGTTTGAGATGTTCTGGTGAGGTGTGAGCGGTTTGAGCCGGTCTGGTCTGGCGTGAGCCGGTTTTAGCCGGTCTGTTACAGTTTCAGACCGGTTTGAGCGGTCAAAACAGGTTTGAGCCGGTCTAGTCGGTTTGAGTCCGTTTTCAGCCGGTCAAAACGGTTTGAGCGGTTTGAGCCGGTCTGGTGCGGTTTAAGTCCGGTTTGAGCCAGTCAAAACAGGTTTGAGCCGGTCTGGTCTGGTTTGAGTCTGGTTTGAGCTGGTCAAAACCGGTTTGAGCCGGTTTGAGCCGGTCTGGTTTGAGCCGGTTTGAGCGGTTTGAGCGGTCAAAACCGGTTTGAGTCTGGTTTGAGCGGTCAAAACTGGTTTGAGCCGGTCAAAACGGTTTGAGCCGGTTTGAGCCGGTCAAAACCGGTTTGAGCCGGTCTGGCTGGTTTGAGTCCGGTTTGAGCCGGTTTGAGCTGGTCAAAACAGGTTTGATTCGGTTTGAGCTGGTCAAAACGGTTTGAGCCGGTCTGGTCGGTTTGAGCGGTCTGGGCCGGTTTGAGTCCGGTTTGAGCTGTCAAAACCGGTTTGAGCCGGTCTGGCCTGGTTTGATCCGGTTTGAGCCGGTCTGGTCTGGCGTGAGCCGGTTTTAGCCGGTCTGTTACTGTTTCAGACCGGTTTGAGCAGTTCAAAACAGGTTTGAGCGGTCTAGTCCGGTTTGAGTCCGTTTTCAGCCGGTCAAAAATGGTTTGAGCCGGTCTGGTGCGGTTTAAGTCCGGTTTGAGCCAGTCAAAACAGGTTTGAGCCGGTCTGGTCTGGTTTGAGTCCAGTTTGAGCCGGTCAAAACCGGTTTGAGCCAGTCTGGCCTGGTTTGATCTGGTCAAAACCCGTTTGACTCTGGTTTGAGCCGGTCAAAACTGGTTTGAGCCGTTCTGGTCCGGTTTGACCCAGTTTGAGTCGGTCTGGTCTGGTTTGAGTCCGGCTTGAGCTGTTCAAAACCTGGTAGACCCGGTCTGGTCCGTAATGAGACGGTTAATACCGGTTTCAGCCAGTCTAAGAGCCAGTCTGGTTTGGTTTGACCCGGTTGGAGCTGGTCAAAACATGTTTAGTCCGTTTGAGCGGTCTGGTCCGTTCGGTTTGAGCGGTCAAAACGGTTTGAGCTGGTCTGGTCGGTTTGAGTCGGTTTGAGCCAGTCAAAACAGGTTTGAGCGGTCTGGCTGGTTTGAGTCGGTTTGAGCGGTCAAAATCGGTTTGAGCGGTCTGGCCTGGTTTGATCTGGTCAAAACCCGTTTGAGTCGGTTTGGGCGGTCAAAACGGTTTGAGCGGTCTGGTCTGGTTTGAGTCGGTTTGAGTATGGTTTGTGCCGGTCTGCTCGGTTTGAGCGGTCAAAACGGTTTGAGCCGTCTGGTCCGGTTTGAGCGGTCAAAACCGGTTTGAGCCGGTTTGAGCCGGTCTAATAGGGTCAAAACTTGTTTGAGCGGTCTGCTCGGACCTGAGTCCGGTTTGAGCGGTCAAAACCGGTTTGAGCCGGTCTGGTCTGGTTTGATCCGGTTTGAGCCGGTCTGGCGGTTTGAGCCTGTCAAAACCGGTAGGAAGCGGTCTGGGCGGTTTGAGTCGGTTTGAGCGGTCAAAACCGGTTTGAGCGGTTTGAGCGGTCAAAACAGTTTTGAGCGGTCTAGTCGGTTTCAGTCCGTTTGAGCCGTCAAAACCGGTTTGAGCTGGTCAAAACATGTTTAGTCCGTTTGAGCCGTCAAAACCGGTTTGAGCCAGTCAAAACAGGTTTGAGCGGTCAAAACGGTTTGAGCTGGTGAAAACCGGTTTGAGCCGGTCAAAACCGTTTGACTCTGGTTTGAGCCGGTGAAAACTGGTTTGAGCCAGTCAAAACAGGTTTGAGCGGTTTGAGCGGTCAAAACAGGTTTGATTCCGGTTTGAGCCAGTCAAAACAGGTTTGAGCGGTCAAAATCGGTTTGAGCCGGTTTGAGTCCGTTTTCAGCCGGTCAAAAATGGTTTGAGCCGGTCTAGTCGGTTTGAGCTGGTCAAAACATGTTTAGTCCGTTTTGAGCTGGTCAAAACCAGTTTGAGCCGGTCAAAACGGTTTGAGCCGGTTTGAGCTGGTGAAAACCGGTTTGAGCTGGTGAAAACCGGTTTGAGCCGGTCAAAACCGTTTGACTCTGGTTTGAGCCGGTGAAAACTGGTTTGAGCCAGTCAAAACAGGTTTGAGCGGTTTGAGCGGTCAAAATCGGTTTGAGCTGTCAAAACCGGTTTGAGCCAGTCAAAACTGGTTTGAGGCGGTCAAAACCGGTTTGAGTCCGTTTTCAGCCGGTCAAAAATGGTTTGAGCCGGTCTAGTCGGTTTGAGCTGTCAAAACCGGTTTGAGCCTCTCTGGCCGGTTTGAGCCGGTCAAAACGGTTTGAGCCGGTTTGAGCGGTCAAAACGGTTTGAGCGGTTTGAGCTGGTCAAAGA